>FTRY01000102.1:0-22406 GCA_900157415.1 Armillaria cepistipes | reverse complement strand
CACTTTCTCAGCGGGATACACGAGTCTTCTATTCAGCAATTGAGTCAGCCTTGGTATAAGATATGAGCGGGGATATCACCGCAGTATTCAGATTGGAGTTTGTGGCAGGGATAACATTGCACATATCCATAGATTCATTCAGTCCGATAGAAATTGAGCGGCGCGCGCAAGGAAGTACGATCCAGATAGGGCTGACTGGTCGCGAGATCAAGATCATGTTGATTGCGAGTTCCCAGCACCAACTCGAATCTGATCCCCTGTCTGCGAATTATGTGTAAGTCTGAGGAGATTTGGACGGGAGTTCTCAACTCAACAGATAAGAGTCTGGTTGGATTGAGCAAGGGGTTTGCGCATTTTAAATACATGACATCGGGTCCAAAAAATATTTTAGCCCTCACTGGCGACCGACCGATCCCGGTCCGTGAGAATAATATTCCAGAGTTAGACGTATCACATGATTTATATGACGACATCGTACCCTTTGATCTCTTGCAAGACCTCTGAGTCAACCCGCTCTTGAACTTGTAAGTTGCGGGTTCAGCATGACCTGACAATATTTTACAGCTGTTTGCACACAGCTTGACAGTAGTGGGCATTTTGCGCGGGAGAAGAGAGTGGTCTGGACTTCGTCATAAGCTGCGGTTTAAGGGCTTAATGACTGTTAGACCCGATGTCCTAACAAGAGTAGACAGTCAGCTGTATCGCGTTCGTACAATCACTGCTGAATCCCTGAATAGTTAGACCACCAAGACTAATGCTTTAGCACTTAGCGTGAGTGACTGGGTTTCGGTATGAGTAAACTTTAGCTCAAAGCTAGGGAATATACAGCTTTGAGTAAACTACTTATATACTAAGTCAAGGATCCTGTAACGGGTACTAAGATGAGGGTACCGTGTTAGAAGATGAATAAGACAAGGCTACCGTGGTAGAAGATGAATAAGGCAAAGACACGGTAGCCGAGAAAAAGTACACGTCGGCGAGTGTGACCTTATAGCAATGTGAAGACTCTCCTGGAGTCGCGGATCTAAAGATGAGATAAGATAAGCGCCGAAGATAAGATAAGATAAGAGGTGCTTAGATAAGAAAAGTGAATAAATCGTAACATTACCCCCCTGTTAAGGCAGGTGTCCCAACTGCAAGTATGTCTGCGTTCCGTCTATTCATCGTCAAGTCATTCCTCCATATGCGCTGCAGCTTGCCCCGGGGGCCTTGTTCGCCCTTCCGGGTTCGGGGATTTTTCATATGGTGGAATTCGATGAGTAAATTTGTTCCGCATACTCTGTCTGACTTGGCGTCTTTCCCTTTCATCGTCATGCCGTCCCCAGAGACTTCTAGCGTTTCGGGGAAATGCCATACGGGCTGCAGTTCATTCTAGCGTCCCTTTGAAAGTCGGCGAGAAGAACCACGGATTTTCCGTATGGTGGTGACGCGAGTGGCAAGGCTGACCCTTCGTCGTTTGTTGGTCTGGCCTGATTAAGTGCGCGTTTTTTTTGTAAGATATTTTTGTTGTAAGAATTCGTGAGTGGGGCCCATGGCTATCCCGTTATAGGGCGAGTTCTTCGTACTGCTTTATGGGATTTCTGTTGGCTCATACGGCGGTTTCGAATACGTCGAAGGATCGTCGTTGCCTCCAAACTGGTCCCAATCTAGTTGCTGGTCGTACCAAACATGCCGGCCAGTGAATGGGTCCGTATAGGCTTGCCAATCTACCGCTCATGCTCAGTACGATTTATCTTTTGGCATGGTAATCGTCGATGAGTTCATCGGCGTTCATGTCGCCCTCCCGTACCCAGGTATTGGATTCGGGTCCGTAGCCTTTCCACTTGACGAAGTAATCGGTAGTCCAATGCCATGGTTCTCCGGCTTTTCCTCGGACTTTGCGTTCTCTATCATCGAGGACTTTTTCGATTTCGTATTGTTCTTCTCCGTCGACTAGGTCTGGCGGTGGTGGCGGCGGTGATTCCTGGTTTGGGAATGCGGGCGGCGTATATGGGGTAAGGAGCGATTCATTGAATGTCGGATGTATTTTCCAGGTTGAGGGGAGTTTCAAGGTATAAGCCGACGCTCCTTTCTTTTCGACGATGAGAAATGGACCTGTGCGTTTATCGGCGAGTTTTTTCTTTGGTCGTGGGAGACTCAGGTTGGTCGTATCGAGCCACACCTTGTCTCCTACCTGATACTCTATTGCAGGTCGTTTCTTTTTGTCGTATTGAGCTTTCATTTGGGCGGCGTTTTTCCAGAGCTTGTTTGGCCTCTTCGTGGATTTTCTGTATTTCTGAAACGAAAGTGGTGGACGCGGGTGTCCGGAAGGGTGCCTTGGGTTTGGCGCCTGGGAGGATCTCGGGGTTATAGCCGTAGTTGACCTCGAAGGGGCTTTTACCGGTGGCGGAGTGTACGCGGTTATTATGAGCGAATGCCGCGAGGGATAGCCATTCAACCCAGTCGTCTTGAAGATGGTTGACGAATATTCGGAGGTATTTTTCAACCTCTTGGTTAACTCGTTCTGTTTGTCCATCTGTCTGGGATGATAGGCGGTGGATGCGTTTGCCTTGATCTGTAACAAGTCATAGAGGTCTTTCATGAACTTGGAAACAAACACGGTGCCTCGGTCAGAGATGACGACTTGTGGCATTCCGTGCTTGGCGTAAACTTCGTCTCGTAGAATCTTGGCCCACCCTTCTGATGACAGCTCTGTAGTACAGGCTATCGGTATGATTTCCTTAGAGAATCGGTCGACGATCATTAAGATAGCGTCTTGACCGTTGCACTTTGGTAAACCAGTGACCATGTCAACGGAGATGTGTGTCCAAGGTCGGGAGGGGATGGCGTTCGGATGAAGGGGCGCTGCTTTTGCTTGAGTGCTCGACTTCGTTCGTTGCACGTTTCGCAAGCGCGGACGTAGTTCTCGACGTCCTTCTTCATCTTGGGCCACCAGTATTCTCGTAAGACGAGTTCTTTGGTCTTCTCAATGCCAGGGTGTCCTGCTGTAATGTGATCATGAAATACCGCGATTATTTCCCTCGCAACGCATGATCTTGGGGAATATAGATACGGTGATCGTAATAGATCAAACCGTTATCTAGCTTCATCCCGCGATCATGGTTGAGGGACACGGAGACATTCTTGTCCCATCGTTGGCGCTCGAGCGTGGCTTGCTTGATTTTGGTATGGATTTCCTCGATTGTTGGCATGACCAATGCCCGGAAATGCTCTGGTTTGAGGACGATAACCTCATCGTTGTCCTCCTTCCCCGTGTCGTGATCTGCTCTGCGACTGAGTAAGTCGGCTTTCTTGTTCGACGCTCCTGGTTTGTGGTGGAGTGTGAAGTGGTATTCCGCTAGTTCTGTTACCAGCGGGCCTGTCGGCGGTTCAGTTTCTGAGGCTTTCGGAAATACTGGAGGTTCTGATGATCCGTCCAGATTTCGAATTCCTGAGCCGCTCCCATCAGGTAATGTCTCCACTCGTCGAGTGCAAGCATTATTGCGAGCAGTTCTTTGTCGTAAATTTCGTAATTTCGCTCCGTTATCGTAAGAGACTTGGATAGAAACGCGACTGGCGCCATTTGCCATCCTGTTCCTGCGATAACACAGCACCTATCGCTCCCTCGCTGGCATCCGCCTCAACTCGGAACTTGCCATTTTCTGTGGGTATTGCCAGTACCACTTCTTCGGCAACAACCTCTTCAACTCCTCGAAGGCGCTCTGTTGCGCTTTTCCCCATGTCCATGGATCGTTTCCTGTCAGCTGTGTCATTGGTTTGACCACCTTGCTGTATCTTTGATGAAACGTCGATAGAAATTGGTAAAGCCTAAGAACGATTGTAACTGCACTTTCTTGGTGGCACGGGCCACTCTGCTATTCCTGCGATTTTGACGGGATCCATTCGGATGCTCCCTTCACTGATGATAACCCCGAGGTACTCTGTCTCTAAAGTCGAACTCGCATTTTTCCGCTTTAAGGAATAGCTTGTTCTGTCGTAAGATCTTTAGGACTTCTCGCGTGATGCGCCGATGCTCCGCCTTGGTTTTTGACATGATTAAATATCATCAAGGTAGACCGTAACGGCGCCAGACGCGATGAGGTTTTTGAAAATGTCGTTCATCATCCATTGGAAGGTTGCTGGTGAGTTGGTAAGCCCGAAGAACATAACCGTGGGTTCGAATAGCCCTCGGTTAGTTCTGAACGCTGCTTTCCACTCGTCCCGCTCTTGATGCGAACATTGTTGTATCCCCATCGAACGTCACACTTGGTAAAGTATTTGGCGCCCCGTAACTTATCCATAAGCTCAGAGATGAGAGGAAGCGGGTATCGGTTTTTAATCGTCATCTCATTGAGCTTACGATAATCTTGTACGGGTCGTAGCTTGCCATCCTTCTTTTTGACGAAGAAGAACGGCGAAGCCATTGGTGACTTCGATGGTCGGATTCGTCCGCTTGAGAGATTCTCGTCTAGGAACTTGTCGAGCTCCGCCTGTTCGTTGCGATTTAGAGGGTAGACCTTGCAGTCGAGGTTGGCATTTGCGTTGGGAATGAGTTCAATTGCATGGTCCCACGTCTTTGGCTCTGGTAGTTCGTCGAAGTTCCCTTTTTCGAACAAATCGGCGAAATCCCTGCACCATTCCGGGACCATTTCTTCGAACGTTTTGGTTTCCTTCCCTTCGCTTGCCTTGGCGGCGAGGTCATTCGCATGATGAGCGCGTATGAGGATAGCTTGTGTAAAGTCTATCGCAAGGATGGTATCTCCTTCCTCTAGCTCCTCGTCCCACTTGTCGTCAGGATCTGTGTCTGGTAACGCGAACAGGGTTCCCCGACATTGGCATCGGGCAAACGTCAATCTCCCCAACTTCCAATTAATGATTGGGTTGTGTCGGGTGAGCCAGTCATGGCCCAGAAATATCTGTCTGTCGCCAAGTTCTGTGACGGCTAAGTCTATTCGCTCTACGTGATCCCCGATTATGAGTAGGATTTCGGCGTATTGGGTAATTGATCCTCCTTGATTACGTGTTCCGTCGGCATTGTAGACTGGAATAGGCGCGGCGGTGGCATAAGTCGGGATATCGTGCTTTTTGACAAAAGCCGATTGATAGCACTACTGGTGCACCCGCTGTCTACTAACGCAGTGGTCGTAATATTGGTGATGTTTTTTGGAGTCTCAATTTGGACGTCGATTGTCAAGTCCTTGCCCTTCCCGCTCAGCGCGCTGATGTACCGTTTTGGTTGCCGTAATTCTTTGAGCCACCAAAGCGCGTCAACGCGCATTGCTTTTCGCATCCCCTCAATCATGTCGTCCACGACTTCCTCCGTTCACGCCTTGTGAATCCAATTCTTTAGGATTGCCTTCGCTTCTGACTCTGTTTTGGCTTGTATTATGCCGCGCAGAGTCCACTCTGCCCCGAATGGTTTGAGCCACTCGTGATATGTCTCGCCACTAACATAAGTGCGCGAGAGCTGCGGGTCTTCCTCAGCCGTCGCATCGACCCGTGAGGGCTCGACTACCGTTGGCGAGGTCACCGTAGCCTCTAAGTCTAGAGGGGTCGTTAATTTACTCTTCATGTTCATCATGAAGCTGGGGATGTCGTCTTGGTCACGGAACCCTCAGACATAATTACTTTGCGCCCCCTATTCACTGCTGGGCGCTAGCAGCTTCCTGTCCTACGGCTAGTTGATGATCGGTCGTGGAACGGGAAGGTGCGTTTCTCGAAGGAGTCGCCCCCCATAAAGGGGTAACAGGTTGGGCTGTCACCTCCGAACGAGTGAGTGCCTTAAGCTTCGCCCATCCGTCAGGAGGTCGCCTTCAACCGGTCCCTTCGAGCCTGTCACTGTAGTAGTCAGGTCCCTCGTTTCATTCGGCGTTCCCCCGTCCTCGAGTCGCCCTGTGTCTCGACAGGCATTGGCAACTGTCGGGGGCACTTACTCGATTCCGGTTCATCCTTGATCTTCTTGGCGTAGACAGGTTTCGGCCTCAGAGCCTCCTGTGACCAGTACAGGAGATTTACACTCTGTGGGTTTCGACTTCAGAGTCTCCCTGTGACAGTACAGGAGATTTACACTCTGGCAGTCGTACGGTAATCTCTTTTCCCAGAGGAGGTTTAGCGTCAAGACATGCTGTCTTATTCGACGTTATTCCCTCGAAACTCCCTACGAGGTAGGGACTCCGTAGAGCCGTAAATGCAGGGGGTGCGTTCAGCGCCTTTTCCCCTGTCCCAACCGGTCGCTCATTGGGCTGATCCTCCGTCGTTGGAGGGCCAGCTTGGTGCCACGCCGTTATGCTGGGTGTCACTATGGTAGGTGACTTTCCATTCGCTTTCGCCGGTGACTCCGATGGAGATCGTAGGTTACTCGCCAAAGGTCCAGCCGGTAGCCTGACTACCACTGGTTCCTGGGATTCTGTGTGATTCTCTATTAGTTCCTGGTCTATTGGTGAAATCGCGGGTATATTCGAGTGCGCGGTAAGATACTACAGAAATATAAGTACATTTGTTAAGCGCAATTTGCGTACCAGTAGGAACTAAGTCTTTTGCCGAGTAAGTCGAATCAATTACTTCTCGGCGTCCTCTTTTACCTCCTCGATTGGTGCCAACGTCTTCTCCTTGTCGTCCCAGTAGGTATTAGCCCGACGAAGTGCTTCCGCCCTAGATTTCGGCGCGCCGGGGCAGTCGCTTTTGAAGTGACCAAGCTTTCCGCATCGGTAACACTTCGTTGTTGCGGTTGCTGCACCGATATCCATGGGCTCACCTCGTCCCCCATAAGTGGTTCCCGACGTTGTTCTTTGGGTCGGTACACCTGTCGATACTCCCTTGGATGCTGGCGTCTTTGCTGTTGGTATCGGTCGTCCCATACCTTCTGCCTGTTTGAGGCGCCAGTTGGAGTCGATCCGGAGTAATCGACTCTTCCAGTCATCGTAGAGGGCTGGTAAGTCGCCGTCGCCTGCGTATATGGTGTTTTTACTGGTTTCGCGGGCGGCTCGTTTAATCTGGGCGACCATTACCTGCTCATTACTGCGTACTCCTGCGTAATGAGCGAGCTCCTCAAATTCCTGGAAGAACTTGTCGCCGTCCTTGTAGTTTACCTGTCTGAGTTTTTCCCACTGGGCGCATTTAATCTGTTCATCAGCGTCCTTCCAAAATCTGTTCCTTAGCTTTTCTTCGAAGTCGTCGTAGGCGGGGTAGAATTGTTCCCCGTCTGCCGACTTGCCTAGGATCCTGGCCTGTAACTCCCACCATCTCTGTGCGTCACCAGCAAGTCGTGAGACGCAGAAGATTACTTTATGTGGGGGGTATCGGTAATGCCGATTGTGCAGGTCGAAGTGTAATTCACACTTCAGAAAGAATCGGGAGATGTCGTTAGAATCTCCATGAAAGTCGTTGACTTCTTTCAGGATCTTTGGTTTGAATTCGTCATAGGGAGCGACGTTCCCAGTGGTGAGTTGCCAAGGTAAAGGAGGAGTGGGTGCTTTTGGGGGTGCTGGATAACGCGGTAGCGTCCATCGCTGAGGTGCGGTGGGAGGTTGTGGTGGTTGAGCAGGCTGCCCTCCACCTCCTCCTGATCCGCCTGCACCTGCAAATGGCCTATAGCCGCTTTCGTACGTTCCTGGTGGTGCATTTCCCCTAGCGTAAGGGTAGGTAATTTCGACTGGTGCGCGTGGGGGGGTACTGGGGGTTCGTCTGGCATCGGCAGTTGGATGTCGGCTGCTTCGACGATTTCTTCATAGGGAGGGAACTCCTCTATTGGAGCGTTTCGATGGACTTCATTGTACAGGAGGCGAGCATTTCGCTCAGCCTCGTACCGTAGAATGTCGTCGCACGGGAGTCCTCGGTTCTTCTTCATAAAATAATCATTCCCAGCCCAGGTCTCTCCCCAGGCCAGAATGAAGGGTAACTCATAAGCATAATATTTAAAAAGCTCGCGATACTCAGCTCGTCTTAACTCTTCCGGTATTGCGACGCTGAGATCCGTAGCTGTCCTCTGGTAGAATTTGATGGCCTCAGACAGGGTCATCACTGGTAGAGCCGGGGTCGCTTGGCGGCTGCGGCGGCTCGGGGGTCGATTCGGAAATTGTTCCTGCATCGGGGATTGTCGGGATCGGTGTGCTGGGTCGACGGGGGTATTCCTGGAGGGTGCCTTCTCCTGTTGTCTCGTCAGAGAAATACTCATAGTATCGCGACTCAGGGGGCGCGAGTAGCTCTGGTGGAGGGTGTGGCTCTGCGCTAAGCTGTCGGGCGATTCGCGACCAGTTCCGGCGGTGAATTCGAGCTCGACGTCCTGGGCGCTGCTCGATCGCATTTGACCAGTAACTGCTGTCGTTACTGTCGGGGACTGGGAGGCGTGAGGTACTGGCGACGGGTTCCTCGACGGTTGATAGAGGCTGTCGTGCGTACTGCTCCCAGTCGTTGATCGATATAGGCTGGCCCCAGATTGACGGCGCTCCCTGATACTCGGCGTCGTCGTCGCGGGGCGCTGGGAAATAGGCACTGAGTGGAATGGTAATATTGTCCCAGAACTCGCTTGAGCTAACTGGGGCTGAGGATGCTGTAGGATTGGTATTCCCAGTATGGTCGTCGGTGGAAGGGGTGGTGATTCGTATGTCGCGGCCCACGTCGAATCTCCTGCTGTTATTCCAGTAGTGTCCGTCGCTGGTTGAGGTAGGTGGATGGATTGTAGAGGACTCAGCGGCAGTAGTTGAGGGGGAGACGACGATGATCGGCTGGCGCCTTCTGGGAGGGGTAGGAGGGTTTCCCTCTGGGACTTCGGTAGAAATCGACCTAGAAATCCCCCGTCGACCGTTTCTTGCCTTGCGATTCTAGCGAGGCTATCGATTGAGATCGATCGACGTGGTACGGGTGTGAGGATTCTGGGTGGTCGCTGCTCGAGCGGGATGCCATAGTATGGATCTACAGGGGGAGGAGACGGTGCTGGGGAGTTTGTAGGGACTGTGGGGTTTCGGATCCTGCGTGCTAACCACTGTCGATGCGAAATCCTAAGTGTTAGCAGACAGGCTATGGAGAGTACAGTAGCGCAAGGGATTCCTAATGCGAGTGCGAGGATAGTAGCGTTATTGCTGTCCATAGACGCGTTCAGTAAAACCGAACGTTTTAGGCTAGCACTCCGTGGAACAGAGCGATAGGGTAAAGAACTAGCTTTGAGCTAATTGTTAGACCCGATGTCCTAACAAGAGTAGACAGTCAGCTGTATCGCGTTCGTACAATCACTGCTGAATCCCTGAATAGTTAGACCACCAAGACTAATGCTTTAGCACTTAGCGTGAGTGACTGGGTTTCGGTATGAGTAAACTTTAGCTCAAAGCTAGGGAATATACAGCTTTGAGTAAACTACTTATATACTAAGTCAAGGATCCTGTAACGGGTACTAAGATGAGGGTAGTGAACAGCCCGGGTCGGGTCCGGGTCTAAATATTCTGACCCGACCCGAACCCGGAAAAAACCCGTACCCGTCACGCGGGTCACGGGTTGGCTGTGGGTCACACGGGTCACCGGGTTACCCGACCCGGATGAGATTAAATAGATATAGATTTAATTGGTTAACACATTAAATATACATTTTTACGTAGACACTACTTTATGACGCACTTGTATCTCCCGGAAACCAATTTTGGGAGACCCAAGTGCGTCATCGCAGCTCCTCGGGGTCTAAATATTTGCGTCGGCTGATATTTGAACTTCCGCGGACCGTACAAAATAATAGTAGACACACAATATAACACCTGAGCTAACTAACAGTTGAAAATTTATGCATGTATTGGTGATATAGCCGGGTCATCCGGGTGAGCCGGGTATACCCCGGGTCTCAACTTTGTGACCCGAGCCCGACCCGGCAACTACCCGACCCGGCAACCCGGCATGACCCGGGCTACCCGGGCTGTACACTAGATGAGGGTACCGTGTTAGAAGATGAATAAGACAAGGCTACCGTGGTAGAAGATGAATAAGGCAAAGACACGGTAGCCGAGAATAAAGTACACGTCGGGCGAGTGTGACCTTATAGCAATGTGAAGACTCTCCTGGAGTCGCGGATCTAAAGATGAGATAAGATAAGCGCCGAAGATAAGATAAGATAAGAGGCGCTTAGATAAGAAAAGTGAATAAATCGTAACAATGACGCATTTGTGGGTGGTCTATGGCCATTCCGTGCGCTTGAACTCCCCCAAAACACGGTTTATGACGAAGTCCGAGCTTCTTTTCATCATCCACGAAAGCCCCGCTGACTGTCAAGCTGTATGCAAACAGCTGTAATGCATTATATTAGCTTTCTTTAGACTGTTCACTGGAGCACTGTGGATCATGCATCATGTTTGATCAGGGCAAGCGGCAACACCAGCAAATGTTTCTTTTTTGAAGTTCTGTCCTTGTTCACTGAAATCTCTAGTGAATCCTTGTCAAAAAGATAGTAAACAGCTAGAATATATGCTATGAAATACGTCATAATGCTTAGATGGTTATATTTTGCAGTTGGAGCAGGTGAGGTCCAAAAAACGTTTTAGGCGTCGCGAGGCCGACCGACCGACCCGATGTGCCGGAATAACGGTCCGCCAACCCTTGGAATTGAGAGTGAATATCGAGTCGGCAGTTTGTCGAGCTAGCTTCGATCGGGCCGAATATCACCGATGTCGTTCACTCTGAGCGCGAGCCTTAAACCATGGTTGAATCCGAGAATGCAATGTATGTAACTTTGTCCGTAGTATTATTCCTGCTGCCGACTGTCCATTTTCGTCGCTTAATGTCGCATAGCATACGATAATTAAATTATTATATTGTAGCTTTCCGTTCGACATAAAGGTACATAAGGGATATCTGTCGTGAATATCGTGGTTTCGCGTGTATAGTGAAATAACATAAGAGAAGGGGTATCATGTAGACGCATGTCCAATGTCCCGGAGCAACAGAACAAGGGTATGAAAGTCTACAGTCAGTTCTTCTGTACCTTGCTTCCTTCCGGCACGACCAGCTTGCTGTCGACGTTCTCCACAAATCGACCTTTCTCTCCAGCTGCGGGTGCCTTTCGCTTCATCCAAGACTTGAAGCTCTTCCTTCCAGTCATGGCACTACCCGTGGTATTGTTCCCTGACGATCCGGCGCTCGGAAGACCTGAGGACTCTCCACCAGCCGAACCGGGGTCCAGAGCGAGTGGAGTGGTGCTTCTACCGGTTCGTATCGCCTCCCCCTCAGCCTTGCCGGCACCGGGCTTGACCTGTTCAGCATCAGACTTCTTCACCCCAGATGCAAGAATCTCCTTCTTCAGCGGGCCCGAGCCTGAGCCCTCCTTCGCTTCCGCCTCCATTTTCAAAAGCTCATCTCCCCTGATACGCAGAAACTCTTCCAAGAGAGCTGCGTTTCGTGAGTTTGCCTTCCACATGGCGAGAACGACATCGCCGACAATGGGAACGAAACCGACAGCAGCACTGACGGCGTTGTTCATCAGCATTCGTTGCAGTAACCAGCTGGGTATTTCTGCTTGACGCGCTTTCCGCACGACGAGGAGATAGTTTAGCACGACATTGGCCACGTCACCAGCTCCTGGGATGATTCCTATGACGAATGTCCAACCAAACCTGAAGCCGCAGATGTGGAAGCCTTGTCGAGGTAATGAGCTCGTTTCTTTATGGATCGTAGTATCTTCATGTCGCGTTTCGATAGGCCTGGGGGCAGCTCGCGCTAAACGTGCTGCTCAGCGTCGCTCCATGCTCCAAAATACGTAAATTCGCACCTTTTTCCTGCGCTGCTTGCCCCGGTCATCCGTATAAACCTCGTACAGGGGATCCGCGGGCGAGTACTGTTCGAGGTGCTTCGCAAACAGCTTCTTTCCAGTTTTCTCGAACAGTTTGGTTGCCATCGTGGATGGTGGGAGCAGTGAAGGGTGGTCAGGCGAATGGAAGTGATTGAAGAACAAAAGAGGTTATGACGTCAGACCGCGTCAGGAAGTCCGGCATTGCTTTGCACTGCTTTGCGGATCATGTATTTCCAATTGTAATTAATTAAGGGGTTACCATATTGTAGTATATTCAATACAATATTTACAGTGCTTCAGGAAAATAATGAGAATCGTGATGAGAAGGAAGGATGTTTTATTACCCGACGGTGCTCTTCAACAGAAGCGTTCCGGCTTCCGTACGACAGTCTAGTGGTAAAGGGTGGCCGGGAGAGAATAGGGACTGTTTGCCAGTGCGACAACAACTACTACTTACTCAAGAGCATGGAAGAGCACAATATTCAAACAAAATCTAACTCGTGCTTTTCGTCCAGTGAGAAGGATACGCTTGAAATACAAGGAACAAGGAAGAGGGAATCAATCACAGTTCGAATATACCACAGGGTAAGAACCAGGTTGCACCCGAAACCAAACTACAAAAAAAACATGAACAAAGTAAATCAACAAGCGGATGAAGGTTATGACCGAGACTTGCCACACTATTACGAGAACAACCCTGAGAGCCCAGAACCAGCCTTCTTCATCAGCTCCGCCATCGAGTCGTACGACTTCTCGGATCGTCGCGAGAATGCATCCCGAAGAATGTTCTTCCATAACTCGTGCTCATCGAGTACGAGGCTGTCTTCAAACGGCTCCTCCCGAATCATCAGGGTAAGCGTATTTCGAGAGACCGCATACACCCTCTGCGATCGAAGTGGTGGATCGTTCTTCATCGGATTAGTGCGAACACTCTGCGCCGTTTACTCCCTCCGGGCGTCGTCAAGAACCTTGGCGTCGAGATCGCGCCTAGCGCCAGGCGTGTCTTCTGAACGAGGTTTCCGACGTGTATGTCGGATTTGGAGCGAAAAATATAGGTGGGGATATTGTACCGCTCAGCATTCTTCAATATGGCGGCGTCCGTGGCGCGTCAAAGATAAAGAGTCCTGGAAGTATGTCCGATCGGAACACGAGAGTGTTCCTGACCCGGGGACGTCAAACCAAAGGAAAGGGTTAGAGGGATTTAGATCAGGGTACGCAGTCACGGTGGAAGTGATTTCGACAACATCGGTTGCAGCGGCTTTCTCCTCACCATCCCAAATACCTCGAAATGCATTGATGAGAGTCGACTTACCGGTCCCAGAGATATCGGCGATAGCGAGATGAAATTTCCCCTCCTTATAGTACTGCTACTTGATCTTCTCATACTGCTCCTGAGATGGCCACTCAACAGGACGAATCCCCTTCTTCCAGTTTGCCTCCATTTCGTCCCGAGTCGCCTGCATATTCTTCACCTCCTCATCCTTCATTTTTGCCTGGTCTTGCAGCTCACCGACGATTTTAGCGGCCTTCTCGGCATCCAGTTTCGCCCTGCTGGCTATGTCCGCTTGCTCCTGATTCTCCTTCTGAAGCTGTTTGATATGAGCTTGGTTCGCCTCGTTCTGGAGCTGCTGGATCCTCTCGGCCTCCAGCCTCGCCCTTTTAGCTGAGTCGACCCCGAATCAATCCGAGGGCGGCTGGAATGGCAGCTACCGCAAGTGTAGAAGCGAAACCCTATGGCATCGAAGGCTCGGCTTTGGAAGGCTGGGACTTGGAACATGGTGACAGCTGAAAACAATATAATTAGACACGGAGCATTCATTTCAGTGTTTGCTACGTTACAGCGACTCGTAGGCAGAATTTGCTCAGGTGTTATAATTGTAGGGTCTGAGGGCGACTGAATATATGCATTACGACAGTGTGTCTTTAAGACTTACAGAAGAATCTTCGTGGTACAATGAAAGACATTACAGCGATGGATGGAGGCACAGCTGAGGGACCGAGGGAGAATTAGTTCACTATGAAGATACTTGTAGTGTGGGCGAAGTACCTCATCCGGAGTTTCCAACTTGAGGGATTTCACTTGTAGTAGCTCGTACTGTATAGTGAGTAGACGTCAGTTGATTATCTGATTTCATGAGCGAGCTAAGAATATACATACCAGAGGCCGCATTCATGATCGGATGTACAGTGACTCATCTCTATCACAGAAGTATAGTCCTCATTCCTATGAGCAGCAACTGCGCACAGCGAACTTAAAATGACATACAACGGTGCGTTATCACAGTAGCGATCTTGACAATTTTAGGGACTTCGAGAGGCTTATTGACACTGTCAGGTAGGCGGTGTGAAAGGAAAGCTGATAGCTCTGAAGTTGAAGCGCCTTGATTCACATGAGATCCTATTTGTTTTACGTAGTCAATTCGAGTTGTAATTGTTACGAGGAACACACCGAACATGCCCGCTCTGTGTGAATTCTTCCTTTCACGCTTCATGCTAGCCTTCCGAGTGAAGACAGCATGCGACCATCTTTCTATCGATACAATGTGACGAGTTCAACGCTGGTGAACGCCGACATGGCGGAAGCAAGGCAAGTATACTCTCAAGATGCACTTTGATGATCATTGGCCGGCTATGTCTTAAACTCACTTGAACCAGGGAGTAATGTGAAAGTGTGTTATTGGAAATTACGGCGGATGTTCAAGGAGGAACAGGTTCGGCAATCGTTATACAGCAGGGCGTCCAGGAGCAATTTTGTGAGTCAAAGATCCCAGCCTTCCGATCAGTTTTCCGCCTTTTTGTACTGACGAGGTTGGTAACGTGTACGTCAGATTTAGAGCGGACAATGTAGGCAATGATATAGCGTGCACAGTTCTGGAGGATTGCAAGGTCGGTGCCGGTAAAGCAGTCGTTGAATGATGGCGTCGAAAACATAGAGGCCTTGATCATTAAATTAAGTCCAATCGGGAAAAGCAAGCGTTCTCAGGCTCGGGACATCGAACCAAATGAATGGGCTGGCAATGTCAGGATCAGGGTAGAGGGTCAGAACTGAGGTGATTTCAACAACATCGGTGGAAGCCAGCGCCTTCGTCGTCATTCCAGAGACCTCGGATTGCGTTCACCGAGGAAGACTTGTCGCTTCCTGATGTCTCATTGATGGCGAGATGAAATTTCTCCTCATTGTAGAATCGTCGTTTGTTTGCCTCGTGCTGTTCTCGAGACGGCCACTCCACCGGGTGAATCCCTTTCTTCTACTTGGCCTCGAACTCCTCCACAATCCTCCTTATCTCTTCGTCCTTTGCCCGTAGTTGCTCCTTCATTTCATCGGCCATCTGAGTTGCCCTCTGAGCTGCTTCATGCTCCTTTCTGACCGCGCTAGGTATGCTGAGAATGACGGCGGGGAACTGCGCCAAAGCCATAGAATTGTGGGATACCGTATTGCGGCACAATTTTGGGTGTTAGCGACGAGTACACTTCACTAGTGTGATGAAACCGTCGTGAAGATGATAGACGCTGCTTAGGGCCACATAACAATGAAAGGGGTTGCACATCATGTCATCGAAAGTGAAATCGGTGAAGGTTGGTTGGTGTTGGAAACGGCACAAGGTCCCAATAAAGGAACGGCCGTGCCCACAGCCCTAACATGCCATGCCATTGTGCCTCTGAAAATTGATTCAAATGTTCGCAGGATGTTCTATGCTAGAATGAAAGTACGTCACAAACAGAATAAGAACAGAGACGGTCCTTACATTCATTCTACATTTCACGGAGTGCAAAAAACCTGAACCCAGGTGTACATCGATACACCTTAATGACGTCTCGTCGTGCAGCTCTGCAGTACTATCTGCAGTGAAGGTTTGATTAGCCAAGATCGAAAATCGATATTGGTTTCCTCACTTTCATCCGTCCTTCTGGGTAACGATGAACACGATGTTAGAGGTACACATTGACAGGCCTCAAATGTCCTCATGTCGAGTGACAAATTGTAGCAGTAGTAGAAGGCAAGGCATACACAGTCAGGAAGTACGGGCAATGCGCGATGGTGCGAACCGTGGAGGACCTTTATTGAGAAGATTCTATTGATGAGCACCTCGCAGTTCCTTTTGGGACGCTTCGGTAAAATGCATCGCCTGTGCGAATACCAAATGAGAAAGAGCGAATCAATTGCAAGTCACACAGGCGTAACCGAACTAAGCCCAGATCGACTCCTTCCTCATTGCAAGGAACTGCAGTAATTCTTGTAGCCATAAATATACTTTCCGTGGTCGGGATCAAGTATCTGGTCGCACCTTTGAGATAATCCTCGAATCGTGGTGGACGTCGGTGTGCAGAAGAGTTGAGCCCACTTGTTCCACGCCACCTACCAGTCTTCCCTCGAAGTTCTACTCCTTCCCTAGACCTGCCCCAGACCCTCAGAAAGCATTGGACGCGTAACTGAGATACGGGGTCTGAAATTGAAAAGTCAGTCCATGCGTATGGCAAATTAAATAAGTGAATTTGAACTGCGACATACAGAATTATTACAGACCCAGACTCAACTTTCAAGCTGAACTAAAATCAAAGACAGATTCAAGAAAACATTGCGGCATATGGAAAAGGAGAAATCCGTGAGGAGAAGCTAGTTTGTAAAGAATCCAACAATATCCACGCCAATCTTCATGAGATCCACCATCGTACCCCACGACTTCTCAGTTTCGTGAGTGGCGCATCCTGAAGGAGATCCTTCAACAGGTCTGATTCGTTGAGAACGAGAATATCTCGAGCGGTTCCCTCGGACAACCATAGTTAAGGTATCCCGGGAAACAGCATACAACTTCTTCGACCGGATAGGAGGATCGTTCTTCATCAAATTTGACCGAACACTCTCCTGCGTCCTCGTAAGGTATTCCTTGCAAGCTCGTGAAGAATACTGGCAGGGTCTCTCCTCGCGCCAGCTCCTCGCTTTCTTCCTCTTCATGATATTCTCTATGTGAACGTCGGATTTGGAGCGAACGATATAGGTCGGGATATTGTATCGCTCAGAGTTCTTCAAGATAGCGATGTCGGATGCGGTAAAGCGGTCATTGAATAGGATGATAATGGCGTCGAAGATGTAGAGGCCTTGGTCGTTGAAGTAGGTCCAATCAGGGCACGCGAGCGTTCCAGAGCCCGGCACGTCGAACCAGATGAAGGGGTTATCGGGATTCGGATCTGGGTAGCGAGTAACAACCGAGGTGCTTTCAACGACATCGGTCATAGCCAGCACCCTCGTCGTCGTCCCATATGCCGCGAAAGGCGTTGATAAGCCGACGACTTACCGGATCCCGAATTCCAGTGATGGCTAGATGGACTTTCCCTCCGTGTAATAACGACGTTTGGTTTCCTCGTACTTCTCCTTGGAAGGCCATTCAACTGGACGGACACCCGAGTGCCACTTCGACTCCGTCTCCTTCTGGGCCTCCAAAACCTCCTTCATCTCGGCCTCCTTCTTCTGCATCTGCTCTTGCAACTCGTTGACAGCCTGTGCCGCCCTCTCAGCTGCCTCTCGCTCCCTTCTGGCATTCTCCGCCTGTTCCTGTTTCTCCCTCTCCAATTGTTGTACGCGTTGAGCCGCCCTTTGCGCCTCCGCCTGATGGGCCTTGATTCTCTCAGCCTGGGCCTGCCTCTCTCTTTCCTGCTGCTGAGCAAGTTCTGCAGCTCTCCTGGCCGCCTCTTGCTCGATCCTCAATCTTTCAGCAAGTGCTTGCCTCTCTCGCTCCAATTGCTCAGCACGTCGTTGAGCTTCAGCTCTCTGTGCCTCTTGTCTGTGCTGTTCCTCGATAGCCGCCATCGCCCGGTTGTGTTCTTCCCTACGGCGCCTACGAGATCCGCTATTCCCCATACTTCGATGAAGGTAACATGAGTGAGATATTTTGTTATTTTTGACACGTTATGTGTACCTTTCTGCGATATAACAAAGATCCTTTAAAGATGAAACGTTGACCGTCGAGCTTCAGCACCTTTCAATGAATTAGTATGTGACATGCCAAGCCATTTTACGAGGCTTACAGTGACAAAAGCGGTGATTATTGGAAATACGAATGTAGCCTTTGCTGGCGGCGACAAGATCAAAGACAAAGAAAGCGACCAAGGAAGTCTCCGACGCAAGACATTCCATGAAGATACTTATAGTTTTCTTCCGAAAAACTAATGTGACCACAGCTTCAACGCGGGCACATTGCACCGTCTCGTCACACGTAGGCGCTACTTGATCTCCTTTCACAGAAGAAGATCCAAAACAATGTCCTGGCGCTAAGGTATACAATCCGGGGACTGTCCTAGGCAGAATTCTTTCGGATGTTATAATCGTAGTGGTCTAAAGGCGACTGAGTATATGCATTACGACAGTGTGTCTTTCAGACTTACAGAAGAGTCTTCGTGATACGATGAAAGGCGTTCAGTGATGGATGGAGGCAAGCTGAGGGACCCGAGGGAGAGATTAGTTCACTATGAAGATACTTGTAGCGTGTGCGAAGTACCTCATCCGGAGTTTCCAACTTGAAGGATTGCACTTGTAGTAGCTCGTACTGTATAGTGAGTAGACGCTAGTTGATTATCTGATTTCATGAGCGAGCTAAGAATATACATACCAGAGGCCGCATTCATGATCGGATGTACAGTGACTCATCTCTATCACAGAAGTATAGTCCTCATTCCTATGAGCAGCAACTGCGCACGGCGAACTTGAAATATCATAGAACGGTGCGTTATCACAGTAGTGATCTTGGGGCAATTTTAGGGACTTCGAGAGGCTTTATTGACGCTGTTAGGTAGGGATGGGTGGTGTGAAAGGAAAGCTAATAGTTGCCTCGGAACTTGAGGCCCTTTAATTCACATGGGGTCCTATTTGTCTTACGGTGGTCAATTCAAGCTGTAATTGTTACAAGGAACATACCGAACATGCCCGCTCTGTGTGAATTCTTCCTTTCACGCTTCATGCTAGCCTTCCCGGATGAAGACATCATCCCGACCCATCTTTCTATCGATATAATGTGACGAGTTCATCACTGGGTAAACGCCGACATGGCGAAGGCAAGGGCAACTATACCCTCAAGATGCACCTTTGATGATCATTGACCGAGTATGTCTTAAACTCACTTGAACCCAGGGAGTAATGTGAAAGTGTGTTATTGGAAATTACGGCAGATGTTCAAAGGGGAACAGGTTCGGCAATCGTTATACAGCAAGGCGTCCAGGAGCATATCCCAGCCTTCCGACCAGTATTCGCCTTTTTTTAATTACCGACGAGGGTGACGACGTCAAATTGGAGCGGACAATGTAGGCGGGGACCATATAGCATGCACAGTTCTGAAGGATTTGCAAGGTCGGTGACCGTAAAGCAGACGTTGAATAGGATGATGATGGCGTCGAAGATATAGAGGCTTTGATCTTTAAAGTAAGCCCAATCGGGACAAGCGAGCGTTCCCGAGCCTGGGACATCGAACCAAATGAATGGGTTGGTATCAGGATCAGGGTAGGGGGTCAGAACTGAGGCGATTTAAACGACATCGGTAGAAGCCAGCATCTTCGTCGTCATCCCAGAGACCTCGGATCGCGTTTCACCGAGGAAGACTTGTCGCTTCCTGATGTCTCATTGATGGCGAGATGAAATTTCTCCTCATTGTAGAATCGTCGTTTGTTTGCCTCGTGCTGTTCTCGAGACGGCCACTCCACCGGGTGAATCCCTTTCTTCTACTTGGCCTCGAACTCCTCCACAATCCTCCTTATCTCTTCGTCCTTTGCCCGTAGTTGCTCCTTCATTTCATCGGCCATCTGAGTTGCCCTCTGAGCTGCTTCATGCTCCTTTCTGACCGCGTTAGGTGTGCTGAGAATGACGGCGGGGAACTGCGCCAAAGCCATAGGATTGTAGGATACCGCATCGCGGCACAATTTTGGGTGTTAGAGACGAGTACACACTAGTGTGATGAAACCGTCATGAGAATGATAGAGGCCTGCTTAGGGCCACATAACAATGAAAGGTGCCGCGCACCATGTCATCGAAAGTGAAATCGGTGAAGGTGTGCTTCTGAAAATCGATTCAAATGTTCGCAGGATATTGTATGCCTAGAATGAAAGTACATCACAAACAGAATAAGAACGGTGACGATCCTTACATTCATTCTACGTTTCACGGAATCCAAACCAAAACACCAAAACCCGACGTGTACATCGATGCACCTCAGTGATGTCTCGTCGTGCAACTGTGCGCTGCTGTGCCGACCTAAGCCCAAACCGACATCCTTCTTCAATTGCAAGGAACTGCAGTAGTTCTGGTAGTTATAGATATCCATTTCGTGGTCGGAGTCGAGTATCTGTTTGCACCTTTGAGATAATCCTCGAAATCGTGGTAGACGTCGGTGTACAGAACGCTTATTCCCACGCCACTTACTGCTCTTCCCGAAGTTCTGCTCCCTCTACTCCCTCCCCAGTTCCTCAGAAAGCATTGGAGACGTAACTGAAATACAGGGTCTGAAATTGAGAAGTCAGTCAATGCGTGCTGGCAAATTAAATAACAAGGGTGAAGTGAATTTGAACTACGACGTACAGACCCAGACTCAAGTCGAACTAAAATCATAGACAGATTCAAGAAAAACACTGGCATATGGAAAAAGGAGAAATTCGTGAGGAGAAACTAGTTTGTGAAGAATCCAACAATATCCACGCCAATCTTCTTCATGAGATCCGCCATCGCGCCCCACGGCTTCTCACTGGCAGTGCTGTGAGTGCGCATCCTGAAGGAGATCCTTCAACAGGTCTGATTCGTTGAGAACGAGAGTATGCTCGAGCGGTTCCTCCCGGACAACCATCGTTAAGGTATTCCTGGAAACCGCATAAAACTTCTTCGACCGGATAGGAGGATCGTTCCTCATCAGATTTGACCGAACACTCCCCTGCGTCTTCGTAAGATATTCCTTGCAAGCCTCGTGAAGAATACTGGCAGGGTCTCTTCCCGCGCCAGCTCTTCGCTTCTTCCTCTCGAAGATATTATTAACGTGAACGTCGGATTTGGAGCGAACGATATAGGTCGGGATGTTGTATCGCTCAGAGTTCTTCAAGATAGCGATGTCGGATGCGGTAAAGCGGTCATTGAATAGGATGATGATGACGTCGAAGATGTAGAGGCCTTGGTCGTTGAAATAGGTCCAATCAGAGCACGCGAGCGTTCCCGAGCCCGGCACATCGAACCAGATGAAGGGGTTATCGGGATTCGGATCTGGGTAGGGAGTAACAACCGAGGTGCTTTCAACGACATCGGTCATAGCAGCGCCCTGCTCATCATCCCATATGCCTCGAAAAGCGTTGATGAGCGACGACTTGCCGGTTCCCGAATTCCCAGTGATGGCTATATGGAACTTTCCCTCCGTGTAATAACGACGTTTGGTTTCCTCGTACTTCTCCTTGGAAGGCCACTCGACTGGACGGATACCTGAATGCCACTTAGATTCTGTTTCCTTCTGGGCCTTCAAAGCTTCCTGAGTCTCAGCCTCCTTCTTCCGCATCTGTTCTTGCAGCTCATTGACAGCTTGTGCCGCCCTCTCAGCTGCCTCTCGCTCCCTTCTGGCATTCTCCGCCTGTTCCTGTTTCTCCCTCTCCATTCGTGCGTATTGATCCGCCGTTCGCGCCTCCGCTTCAAGGGCCCAATTCTGTCGGCCTGAGCCTGCCTCAGCTGCTCAGAAAGTTCTGCTACTCTCTTGGCTGCCTCTTGCTCAACCCTCAATCTTTCAGCAAGTGCTTGCTTCTCTCGCTCCAATTGCTCAACACGTCGTTGAGCTTCAGCTCTCTGTGCCTCTTGTCTGTGCTGTTCCTCGATAGCCGCCATCGCCCGATTGTGTTCTTCCCTACGGCGCCTACGAGATCCGCTATTCCCCATACTTCGATGAAGGCAGCATCAGTGAGATATTTTGTTATTTTTGACACGTTATGTGTACCTTTCTGCGAAATAACAAAGATCCTTTAAAGATGAAACGTTGACCGTCGAGCTTCAGCACCTTCAATGAATTAGTATATGACATGCCAGGCCATTTTACGAGACTTACAGTGAAGCTCCGAAGGCGCCAAGTGACAAAAGCGGTGATTTTTGGAAGTACGAACGTAGCCTTTGCTGGCGGCGACAAGACCAGAGGCAAAGAAAGCGACCAAGGAAGTACGCAAGAAGACATTCCGTGAAGATACTTATAGTTTTCTTCCGAAAACTAATGTGACCACAGCTTCACGTGGCGCATTGCACTGTCTCGTCACACGTAGGCGCTACTTGATCTCTTTTCACAGAAGAAGATCCAAAACAATGTCCTGGCGCTAAGGTATACAATCGGGGACCGTTACAGCTTCAACGCGGAAATTGTAGTCGCAGTATAGTTATCGATGAGCTGTCGTTGCTCAACCAATACCACATATCCTCACATCCCACGCCACGGGAACACAAGACGTACTGTCACGAACGGGCTGATCCTCCCAGGTAAGGTGGCATATTCGTGAGGTGCCGGCGAGGAATGAAAGACGTCCGTATGACACGAGATGCGGTGAAAGCGTTGTCACTATGAAGCGCGCGCCAAAGTGCCACGAAGGACTTCATTGCCGGCATGTAACATAATGTGAGGTAATGTCTGTTGTAGAAGAGCTCGTGAAGGTTCAAAGAGAGGATGCCGCGCTT
>FTRY01000132.1:0-14709 GCA_900157415.1 Armillaria cepistipes | reverse complement strand
GAATATCGCACCATATACTTCAAGCAAGCAGACAAGCTAGTCTCAGGCTAGGGCTGTCCGAAAAGACAGCATACCGCGAATCACGAGAGTTCGGACTCGAACATGAATCATCGTCGCGTCGCTTGGTCGTCTCTGCTGGGGCGACAGTCGAGCCTCTCGACTTTCAAGGATTGCTGATACGTGCAGAGCGTCTGTAGTAGCTTGGATCGGATGAATAGGCGGGAGAAGCGCGTCAAGGTATGGGCAGGTGGTGGTAAGAGGAAGAGTCGTGACAAATTCCAGTTTGGGACGCCATCAATTCTTGTTTCGGACCACCATGTTCGGCCGTTCCATTGAGTATCATTGTTCTCCTTCTTCTTTATTGTCGTCGCCTACCTGCCTAGCAGGATATATGCACCTTTGTTCAATGTTCTCTCTTGTAACGACCAGTCCTCCTTTCCTCAAGCCGAAGCACCGAAACGCAAGATTCTGACCGCTTTTAGCTGCTATCGAGGACCCTTTCGAGAAGGAACGTGAATATAGTAGGGTCGTAATCTCTCATACGGTATCATATACGCAGTGCATCTGATCTACTGCACTAAAATCGCCAGTATCTTCGCGAAGGAAGTCTTTGGTCCAACTTCCCTCTCAGTGAAGCGTGTAGCGAGATGCTTTAAGTATGTAAAAATTCCTCTTTGGTATATTCAAAGTTCTACTGGCATCGTTCATCATAGGAAGCTCTTCCACGCGCATAATGTGCCCTAGTACCCTGTAGTAAACGGCCGCTAGTTCCGATGGAACATCTCACGGATTGCGATGCTACGGTTAGGATGAAGATGGATCTCGTTTCTATATGCACAGTCTGAGCATTCACTATCAGGACGTTAAGCTGCTCTCTACGAAGCAGGTACTCACCACTTTACACACAACACAAATCGGCCAGTCTGTGCACAGGCTAGCCGTGCGCCGTCAATTCTTCCGTGATTTAGTTCTCTTCTTTCCTCCACTACCGCTGCTCTTCCTTTCAGTTTCGACAGGTGCGTCATCTCCTCGTAACAAAGAGGATGGCGGTGAAGATTTCTGTGGCATGCGTACACGAGGGTTCCTTCTCCGATAGCCACCTTCAGGAGGGGGCATCACGCGACCCATTTTGGAGTGTTTTGATCAAAGAGCGAAAGGAATGGCACGGCCAGCCACGCTTAAGTATCGAGTGCTCGGTGACGGAGGCTATTCCCCATCAGCACGCGATTCACAGCCTTCAGGGTAAAGAGCGTGTTGCCGGCCCGGCATATTCTTCACGCAATGTTTGATGTTTGACGGCACGTTTTTGTACCCAACTGTCATCTATAAGTTACTTTCCCTTACTTTCCAAGGCCCGTCACAACTCTAACACACCTGTTTTCTCTTTTTAGAACGAAGAAGATGACAGGAACTTGATTCGTCGCGATATTAGTGTATTCTTACCATTCAATTGACTTTTATTGGTATGGACAACGCCGCCAACTGTTCGCCGTCGCAGCCCTGGTCCAGTGAGAAATACTCGCAGAGGACAGGTTCTGCAACTTCCGGCGATTTGTATTCGGCGCTTGAAGATCCCGCAATCGCCAATGTATACGTTCAAGCCGTTTCCGGCAAGGCAGAATCTTCTGTAGACGGATCGGAAACAAAAAGCTCCAGCAGCTCTAGTACAAAAGAAGGAGAGTCCCCCACTCTGATTCAAGAAGACTTGTCCGTTCATTGGAGGAAGTGCTACGACGCTATTTCCGAATTCGACTCCAAGATCATTTCTTCATGGACGGAAGAAATGAATACAATACTTATTTTTGTGCGTTCTTTTGCTGTTCAGTATCTACCCTTGTCGTTAATATATGAGACATAGGCTGGTCTTTACTCTGCTGTCGTTACCGCTTTTCTCATAGAATCATATCAATGGCTTAGCGAGGACCCCATCGAAGCCCTTTTAACTCGAATTTCCTCTCAGCTAGACCCAGCGTCAAACGCCTCTTCCATAAACGCGCCATTTACTCCCTCAAGCTCTAACGTCGTCATCAATGTCGCCTGGTTCTCCAGCCTGATTCTCGCATTAACGGCGGTTCTCATGGCCATACTCGTTAAACAGTGGCTGGTCCAGTACTCTTGGACGAATGGCAGATTGTTCCACCTCCCCGCCTGGCTGTAGGGCTGCGCCAGCTGCATTTCACCAGCCTCAATAGCCCATTCATCGAAGGAAGTATGGCATACGCTCCCCCTTCTTCTCATCATAGCACTGTTTCTGTTCTTCGCAGGACTGGCTATCCTTCTTTGGAACCTCAATTCCGTCGTCGCAGGAATAACTACCGCGTTAATCGGGTTTACAACCATTTACTTCCTCGCCACTACTATCGCGCCCTCATTTGACCCCAATTCCATGTGCCGTTCTATACAAGCCTGGAGCTTCCGCCGGGTTGTACTCCTTTTCCGTTTCATCGTTACAGGAGGAAGAAAACCCTCTATTGATACGTGGATAGATATATCCCTGGAGTATCTAAAGGGAAAAAACGAACACCTCTCGCGGGCGCTTTTATGGGTACACAACCATGCTGTCGCCTGGGATTTTTCTCGCGTACGGTCCGTATGGAAATGCGCTAGAAGCCTTGATGACGCAGCAGCGCCACAGGTGCTTTGTGACGTCTACTTGGACGACCCTTCGGAATCTGGGGAGCCCATTCTATCCAAAGCTTACACAGACGTCTGGCGGACCTGGATAGGCGACGAAGAGATCAAGGAGACGTACGAGCTATTGCTCCGCACCTTTCCCGACGATTCTTGGGCGACCAGGAGCCCGAACAATAACGCCATCACTTAGATGCATTCTGCTCCCTGCATTTTGGGATCGTATACCAGTACAGCGATGCGCACCAAATCTTAAACGGGCTGTCAAAGCTTGCCGATTTGCTATCGCCATCAGACGACAGGCTATCCAGCCTACCCAGAGATGAAGAGAGTAGTCCAACGTCCGTTGCCGAAGGAATTGTTTATACCATCGATTTCGCCATGACCTCACGTTGGTCCGAAACTTCTTCCATTGATGAGAGTACGACCATTCCAGGTAAGCAATTGATTATACATACATCGTGCGCCCGTAAATCTAATCGGCCGTCCCAAGCATCTCGTTTTCTGATAACATTGATCGAAACAGCATGCGAAACAGTGCGAACAGCTGCTACGAATGAACGAGCTATAATCCCTTCGTTAGCAGTAGCGGCGATAAACGCCGTTCATTTCATAGTCGTGCAGCTCAACGACCCTGAACTGTTGAGCGACAAGCAGCTGCTTAGACTGTTTGACGCGATGGAGGCATTCATTGCGTCTTCAGACCTCCAGCCCTCTGAAAGGCAGAATATCCTGGAGCTCTGGGCCCGCTCTACTTCGATACTGCGGCAGTCTGTTTGGGAGATATGGATGGGTCGTCAACAGATGCAGGTGTCTATGAGATCACTTATAGCTGCGTTTGACGACCTTCCGCTGAATATTTACGATCCCGACGATCATACCGATATCCTCGTCCTATATATACTTTACGGCCGTCCAGACGTGAGCTCCACTCGTAGGTATCTCGTTTCGAGACTCATAATGTTCGCAGAGAATATTTTCGGTGTATCACCACGCTGCTTCACTCGCTAACATTCCGATTGACGACTATTATACTCCGGCGGGTGCTCGGTGGTGGAAGGAGAGATTGACGCCGTCAGAAATTTGTGCTGTGATGCATGCCCTAGTCGACGGTTTGCTGGCTTCAACGGCATTGCCGCCGCCAGGCAGAAACTACTTCGACATGCTATGCGCGCTTCTTACGCTGCGCACAGCGGATGAGGAAATTCTTGACAGAATCGAATTTCTCCTCGCGACACGGATTAATGAATGTCTCTCGTCGAATACGTATCCTTCACCAGAGAAGCTATTCGTGGGGATATCCACTCCTGGTCGCAATCCCTACTTCGGGTTTTGTCCCATTCTGAGACAGCCGATTTGGCACTGGGTACGTCCATTCTTTCATTCGTGTTTATTTGCTGCTGCTGACTCTAGGGTTCAGTACCGAAGGTTCTCCCTATTCTCATTCGCTACGCGAAATGGAATTATCATTCTGCCGAGGGTATAACGGAGGAATTTATATCTTCATCCGCCATCGCGCTAGAACTAGGCTGCCAGACCCCCGTCGCCGATGACATGAAGGAGCTGATGACATTGATGGTACAATTCCTGGACGACTACAATATCTACGAGGGTCAAGATTCATGGCGACAGTGGAAGGATGTTGTTGCCCGATTACCTCTCGCTAGTCTAGCTTATGAGAGTCCGTACACATTGTTGGTTCAGAGTATCCAACGTCTTTAAGTGGCGCGGAAGCGGAAGTAAAATGAGGCAAATACATGCTGTGTTGTAACGAGTCCAAATGTAACTAAAAATGCGTGAATAGAGGTGAGATGAAAGTAAGTCAAGGTCCTGAGAAGGACAATAACCAAGGTCCTAAAAATGGTCTAACAATAAATGAAGGTATTAAAAAAGCGTAACCCCTGACGATGACGGTCGAACAGGCTACAGAGATGATGCGAGTCTGAGGAAACAATAGATTAAATGCCGGATAAAGAACAATAAGAAACAACGCCAACAGGAAGGATATCAGACAGCCTGTAGCCTATACCCTCGTAAACTAACCTCCAAAGTTCAACGTCAATACTCCGAAGTTCCCCGAGTCAGACGGCCTGTACGATGACGAGTTGAAGTAGTCTGAGAGAACGCTCGGGGAGGGGACCTGTTGCGACGACGGCTCGAGTTCCAGTTCCAACGAATCGAGGAACGTATCTAAGGCTACGTCCCGGTCAATGGAAGGTACGTCGCAACTTTCGTGGGAAGAGTCCGCGGAAAGAGCTTGAGCGCTGGGGCCTGCTGCAACGGAGGTTCAGACTCCAGCTCTAGCGAATCAAGGAACGTATCCAAGCCTACGTCCCGGTCAATGGAAGGTACGTCGTAAGCTTCGTGAGGGGAATTCTCCACTGACTGAGTCTCGGATAAGAGGGGGAAATTGAACGTTCTCGACACTGTAGGCACCAGTATATTCCTGTCCTGCGGTCAGGGAAGCCGGTAGATGGACTGCGGCCCGTCGGCCAACGTCGTCGAATCCATATCAAATCCCGCGGTCAAGCTAGGGTGGAAGTTCATAGAGTCCATCGCAATTCGAAGCGACTCGAGAGTGGGACTGGGTTCCGGACGAGGTGGAGCTCCGCGAATGGTGCGTCCGCCTGGGAAATGTGCACGAGAGGGAACGGGAGATTCCCCGGCTGGGCATTGAATAGCGTGCCCACTGGCAGTGGTTGCTGCCACTGGGTCTTCGAGTAGAGGGCTGGAATGAACGGCTGGGATAAGCTCCTTCGCATCGGGGTGCGGGTCGCTTCGGAGGTCACACGCGTCAGCAAAGTAGGTTTTACCATACGCATCAACCTCGACGTCGAAGTACGCTCGTAGATCATCGAGGGTGGCGGTTGAAGGAGGCCTAGCAGCGTGCTTCGACTGGCGAAATAGAGTTTATGTGGCTTCCAAGTTGGGCATTCACGACGTTCGTCCTGGTCCTTGATGAGCCCTTGGAGGCGGTACCTTTCCTCTTTCTTGGCGACGAAGATTTCCGGACGTAGCCATGATGGCGCACGCGATGCCTGTAGAAGTTGGCAGGATCGCCGCCGATGTAGTCGCAAGGTTCTCCTTCCTTTGTGATTCCGTCACAGCAGTAGGGCTTCAAGCCATAGCTACAGGTGCCGATCAGTTAGAGTTGGGAGGCGTATAAAAATGAAGAGACATACTGGATATTCAAGTGAATGTCCAGACCAGATTTCGTCTTTGATGAAAAGTTGCACTCGGGAATGTGACAATACCGCCTAAACTAGATATCAGAATAGGCATCAAAGCATCAAACGGCCAAATATCTTACACTGTGTCCTTGTTGCCACTGGCTGTTTTCTGACGGGGCCCGAGTTTACATCAGTGAGGAAACAATAACGGTGGCTGGGAGGCGCACCTTTTGTCTCGCGGCAGGCATGACGATATGCGCTTAAAGTTGATAGAAGCAGGGAGGGGCAGTGTACGGGACCGTCTTTGCTGAAGGGGGCAAAGAGATGAGAGGGAACTGAGGACAACATTGCCTTCTCCCCGCCTTATATTGGATTCAGGCAATGGGCGAATTGGTTGGTGGTTTTTTCCCATATAAAGGACGAAATGCGTGGCAAAAGCAAACAGTTTCTCGAATAAGCAAGTTCGAAAGACCAATTTGCAGGGTTGCGCCGACAACTGTTATATAAGGAGAAGGGCGCTAATACCAATCGTGAGAATAGCCGTTTGGGGAAGGCAAGGCATAGCAAACGCCTCTGTTGTTTGTCTTTTGAGTGGCTCAATGGCTGGGTGGTTGGGGTAGCGACGCCGCCAAGAGACATGCATGAATAGATTCATTGATAGCGTATCAGCTCCGCGCTGGGACCGTAAAGTCCTGGAGTGTCGTCCCCAGTATGCAGAGGTCTGAATTCTGGTCCGTAGGATCCGCGTAGTAGGGGTAAAGATTTGGCTGCCAGAGAGTGACTAGGAATACTTAGTCAGGAGCTGCCGGTCCACTGCTTCGTCCTAGGCAATATATGCGCGGAAAGTTCTATGGAGATTTCCAGTAGTGTATTGATCAGAGTCAATCTGCATCTAAGTTCTGCATGTGCGCGCCATTTGCTTACTACATATTCTGGAATTTCTTTTTTGAGAGCGAGATCCGATGCCTTTAAAAATAAGTGAACGTGAGGCTACCGTTGTCCTTGTACGTAGTCATTTTCAGACTCGCCGTCGTTGTTTCACTGTTCGATTCCAAGTTCATTGTACGCGTCAGACACGTGACAATGTGGTGACACGCGTCTTACCACGTGCTAGCCGGCCACATTTTCAGTTTTGTCTTGTCGCCGCTCGCGTCTTGGACCAAGCTTTGACCTCTTGCATTAATGTATTACGGGGGCCATTGTCCTTGGAAAGTGAACGCGGTTTATGCCAAGAGTAATCCAGCCAAATGTGATTACGCCAATCAACGCGTCAAAATTGCCGAGCGCCTCCGTATGTTCCGCCATCATCTCAAGAAGTAATGTCTCGAACTCGTCCAGGCCAGGATACATCTTTACAGTTTCAGAAGCACTGAAAATAAATTACTTAACAGAAATCGAGAAACGCACAGCTGGAAGGGATTGTATATTGGCGAGGTCTTGATCTGACACTATCGTTTGGAAGGGGAACCCGCTTTTTTGAAGAGAGTGGTTGCAGGCATGCTGATGGTCGTTGAAATTGAAGGGCGGCGAAGCAGAGGTGGCTGAATGGACGGTTCCGGTGATCCCTGAATTTGGCGCTACTGGTCCTGGCAGAGGAGATGTATTTCTGCCTTAGATTCTAGGTGTTAGGCAGTCAATAGCATTGAAACTATCGGAAATATTATCCTACATACCTGATGTAACTTGTAGCGGCTTGTGTTATTGCTCTCCTTGAAAGCATGATATTCGGCATGATATCAAATGCGCATCCTTCTTGGTCTTGGAGGTAAACGCGGCCTTTGTGCGTTTACTAAGCCGGGACCCAGTAATTCATAAACAGACCAAGTAGAGAGAGACTATACTGAACGAAAATTGGGCACAAGATCATTTTCACTTAGACTGGATGTGTACCATGTACGCGCAAATGTGGTCGAGGATTCACAGGAAGCTTGCTATTAAGACGCTGTTCGGAGCCATTTCCGATGCGCACAGTGCCAGCTATGTTACCCTCCCAAAACATTGACTGAACAGAACAAGAAAATTTGGCGAAATGACTTTCAGAACTGATTTCAGCGAGAGCTTTAGAATACAAGGTAAGGAGTCTTCGACTCTTCGTGGGTGAGGGCAAGCGTCAGGCCGTCGGCTGTTGGAATTCGAAAAAGGGTGGTTTATGTTTATTATATTCAGAGGGGACTGACTTCCTTATCCGACGACCTTCTTCCCTTCATCCATCACTGTTCTTATTTGATGGAATAAATACCCTGTTCGGGTATTTAGCCCTGCATATACAGTCAGTTTTATTCCATAGCTCGGTGCCTCAATTGAGGAGATTGAATCGCGTACCTTTGTTTAGGATTCATTCGGGCCCCGCTTTTCAATATGAATGACGGTTGGCTCGGAGGAAACTTCTGTGTTTCCACGGTACATTCTTGCCGGTGGTTGTTCTGAATTTCACTGTGCACTTCGTCTGGCAAAAAGATAGAGCGGCTGGGATTTACTCTGAGTGCGCCACGTCAAATCCCGTGCTACGCCAACTATCATAGGGCGCTCCACGGAGTTATCTCCCGACCGGTCATCTGCCAACTCGAAATACATATTCGAATAATGAATTTCTATTTCATCGCCATGTGGCCATCGAGATGTCGCCCTTTTCTCTAAATCCATATGATACTGCGATGGTAGAATAAAATACGGGAAGAAATAGAGATGCCGAGGAGGGGGAGAGGGGTAGAAATCGAGAGAACCAAGTAGAAGCCGGGATGCCGGAAGAGAAGCCGCGGCACACGGCAGCGGTGCTGTTACCTCGTTTTGGTGATGACCGGGCCTCAGCCACCCCCAAAGAGGCCGTTTTCATTTCTTTCTTTCACGCCTCCACCATGCTCGTCGACGCTCCATTATCGCCATCCCTCTCACTTGCCGAGTACAATACGACCGACCTCTCAGAATACCTCAACACTGATCTCTTCGGTCCCAGCATCGAGGGAGAATCGCCCTCGTCGTCGTCGAGCGCCTCATCACCACAGTCAGCATCGCTGTTGACCCCGCCGCCGCAGGCCCCGCCGTCCCCGTCATTTACAGAGTTTGAATCACCGTCGAGCGGCACTCTTTTCACTCTCCTCGAAGATGAGCTGAAGCTTGATGGACAGCCGTCGACGTCGCCGTTCCACTTCTTGTCCAGGTATGAAGAGCAGCCGGAACCGATGGGCATCGACCCACAGCTGATGGCGACACCTGCGGAGGAACCAGTAGAGATGTTTAAGGAAGAAGAGCAGCTGTTACAGCCTGAACCGCAGCCTGAGCCGAGGCAGGAGAAGCTTATGTTGACAATAACGCCCTTCAAGGCTGGCGGTCACGGGAAGTCGCGAAAAGGTACTGTGGTCAACGGTGGCGTCGTCAAAAAGTCCGTAGCTGCACCGACGCAGGCAGCAGCTCCTGTCGTCGTGCCCAAAGACAAGGAGAACATCGACGACGACGACGACCTCCCTGCCGACTGGCGCCCGCCTCCAGAGGTCTTCGCCAAGATGTCGAGCAAGGAAAAGCGCCAGCTCCGTAACAAGATCAGTGCACGAAACTTCCGCGTGCGGAGGAAAGGTAAGCTGTCTTTTCTTACCAGTCGTTGGTGCCACTGACCTGGCGCAGAGTACATATCGACCCTTGAGCTCGATATCGCGGAGCGGGACCGTCTCTTGCAGTCCGTCAGGGACGAGCTAGGCTCTACCCAATCGGAAAACGTGGCGCTGCGCCAGGAGATTGCTGCTTTGAAGAAGGCTCTACTGGAAGGTCGTTCGAATACGGAACTCACGACAGAGGATATCCCCGTGCTCAACCTCCCCCCTCCAGGTCCTATACCAACTCCTACTTCTGCAGCAACCGTTCCCCATGCTACATCACCGTCACCGTCCCTCATCACTGCCAACACCCAGAAGGATGTTGCATCACCGCGCTCTGGGAGCTTTTGGGGTGGCGCATCGAGGATGGGTAGCGGCATCACCCCTGTGCACACGGTTCTCATTCCGGAGATGGCGTGGACCAAATCCGAGAATATCAATCCGGCTCTCAACGCAGAGAAACGCGTCAAGACGCCCATCGCTCCCGGGTTCGATGGATTCACGGACAACAACCTGTTCACGATGAAGAATCTCGACATGTACGTATTTATTATCCTATATCTTTTCTGAGCTGCGAGTTATTTACGTACGTTTTTCACGCAGGTACCGCATGCATTTGTGGTCAAAGATGGCCTCACAGCAGATGTCCCAACAGCAATCGCAGTACCCGCCGTCACCACCATCATCGGCACCTTCTTCGCCTCCGACCCCGAACAATCCACTATTTTCGCCGTCTCCATTCACGAACCCCTCGCTACCCCTCTACTCTACCCCGCTCCACGGGCTCGCGTCGTTCATGGGTCCGAAATACTTCCAGACGTCGCACAAGGCGAATCTGCCTACGCCGCCTTCGTCTCCACCGATGATGAGCAAGACCCTCAGCACGGTGTTGTCAGGGAAACAGACGATCTTGTCCCAGGGTGGGCTTAGCAGGAAGAGTCCCCCGCCGATGAAGGAGCAGGAACAAGCATTGGTTGCTGCCCTCGCTGGACAGACACTCCTGAAGCGTCTCGGTGGCGCGTTCTGGGATGCGTTCTCCGGGTCCGAGTCGTCGTCTTCGAGGAAGATCGATGTGGATAAGGTGAGGAGGGTTCTGGAAGGCAAGGCGGTGGTGCAAATCGTGGATGTTGATGTCGAACCGCGGAAGGAGATGGGACGCAAGGTATCGAGGGAAGCGTGCTCGGTCACGGCTATTTTGGAGGAGAGTATGAAGAGTTTGACGTTGGGAAAGAAATGAAGTCCGTTTTTTGGTTGGTTCGTGTACTCACATTCGTTCTCTTTAGTCATATACATGATCTCCCATCTCAGCATAGCATAGCATCGTTTTTTTTCTCTCTCTCGTTTTTCGTATCTACTTGCTTACCTAGAATCGTGTTCACTCAAAAAAAAATGGTCATAATAGCGGAAAATGAAACAATGGAAATATTTTTTCATGACAAGTGGGGGTCAGATTTTCGAGTTGGCGATAATTGGTCAATGGTTTCACATGGTCCCAAGGGGGTAGTAAAAGTTAAGAAAATCATATCGGGTCGATATTATTTTTAAGCCCTCGGCCTGGCCGACCGACCGACCGCGTGGGAATAACATACCCATAAAGGATGGTCATGTGACTGAATGACGCACAAGATCCCCGGTCCGTTGCCTTCCGTCGTACTTCCGTGTCTTGCTGTGTCCATACAGGCTATAATACTAACGGTGAGTCTACTTCCCTACTGTGCATGCATCATACTTCTGGTTTAATACTCATCTTTCTAGGCCAACACACCTCATAGGATGGTCCAAGCAAGATAAGGAACTGAATTCTACTTGTTCAGTTGAAAATTCACATTTCTTTGCTTTGGAATGCCTCTCTCTGGCTCTGAAGGTATTCTGGGTCGTTTATGCATGTAGTCTGGCCTTCTTAATTGATATGAGGTACTCAGATCCTAATTTACTTGGACCAGCAAAATTATTTTTAGTGACCTTTTCGACTGACCGACCGACCAACCGGATGTGCCGGGCTGACGGCCCGCAACCCCTTTGCATGGTCCGGCGGCGAACTATGGGTCGGTAATCTAAAGGATACATGCCGCCGGCATATCAACCCAAACTAGACTGACATCCCCGAACCTCGAAAGGACACTCTGCCATCGTCTCCCTCGTTGGCCAGTTCACGGCCTTTCTCATTCTTTCGTTTCCTCTCTCTCACCCCTTTCACTCCGCAAACGCTATCATGACGAACACCGCACCTCCGCCTGTTCGGGTACGCAAGACCCACAAGAACGACGCCGTGACAGCAGCACTTCAAGCCCTTCCTTTTGGCGACAGGTTGGAAAAAAATGCTGATATCGAAGCACGGAACGAGGCCAGATGCACGACGCACTTCAATCATGTCTCAGATCCGGCCAACTTCCCGGACGACGCGTCAGATGTGGAATCAAACATCACGATCGAGGAGGAGGAATTATCGACCCTGCGCAACCCGGGAGTATTCGCTCTCTATACGAAATACCCTAAGGCGGTCATCACCTGGCTAGCGCAGCAAGATGCGAAGGATAAGAAGAAGAGGGAGGCGCCAAAGTCGGCAGAGGAGTCGCGGGAGGCTAAACGCCGTTGTAAGGATGGCTCTGACCTAAAGCCTAGGATACTGGGTACCCAGCAACAGGTGTCTTTCAATCAGATTCTTTATGATACTGACGACGCCCGCATCCATATCCCTCTCCCTTTCTTCACGAACAAGAGCCTCCGACACATCGACGTCAAAGCTTCCGTGTTGCCTGTACAGAAGGCGAACCCACCGGATAACGAGAAGAAGGCATACAATGTCCTCAAGATAGACGAACTTACGCCTATCCTTGGGGAGGAGCTCTCCATGGACTATGGCCTTCATGCTGAGGCCATGGGGAACTTCTACCGTTTCCAAAAATCTCGTGATCCTTTGGGTTCGAAGGGCTCTCATGCCGCCTGGTATGAGAGTCACATCTACTTCTTCGACAGGCAACCGGACAAGATCGAATTCTGGGAATCCCTGAAGCATCTCGAACTGGAGCTTCGCCTCGAGAGACTCAGCTCACCCACTGCCTTCGACCTCGACTACTACGTGCGACGGTACGACGAGGCGAAGAACAATGCGGTCATGCAAGCATCCTTGAAAGAGCGGATTCGAGAGGAAGTTGCTGCAGCTGAAGCACGAGTTCGGGCTGAATTCAAGTTCAAGGAGGATCGTCGACCGCCTCGGAACAATTTCACAGGCAGGCCAAATCTGAACCGGCCGTTTCCATCAGGCAGCGGGAGGACGGGCTCGGCTCCCAGCTGCATCGCTTGCGAGGGCCCCCATCCTGTCTCCAAGCACTACGACGGATCTGTCACGACCCGACCACGTTGGGCGCAGGTCCGTGGCAATGACCTGTATACCCCAGATGGCAGACGTATCTGCATTCCCTTCAACCTCAGGTCCCCTCGTCCCTGCACTCACAGCAGCACTGACCGTGCCCATGTCTGCACGCTCTGTGGCCGATCAGACCATGAAGCCCTATCCGGCGTCTGCAAGACCCCCGCTTGATTTCCTCACAGTGGCGCTACCTCCCATGCTCGCTTATAACACCCTTGCTGCAAATATTATGATCCGGCCACCATCACGCTCGCTTATTACGCCTAACGCACATTTATTCTCACGAGTAATCCATCCATATAATGTTGAAGCTTTCGAACGCCTCCTTGCTAAACACGATCTCGCATCACTTTACCCTTATCTCTGCCAATACCTTCGCGACGGCTTTCCTATCGGCCGCATGCCTGACCTGCAACGTACTGTTATCATCCCTAATAACCCTTCATGCTTTACATATCCTTCTGCGGTCGACGACTACCTGTGCGATGAGGTGGCAGCTGGCCGCATGTCTGGTCCTTTTCCCAAGGAGGAGATCGAGCGTATTCTCCGGGGACCGTTCCAGTCTTCCCCACTTATCGTGGCAGTGCAAACGCAGGCGCCGGGCACTCCAGAAAAACTTCGAATCTGTCGACACCTCTCCAAGGGAACTAAGCTGCATCCCTCGGTGAACTCATTTATCAGCAAGGAGGACTTCCCCACTCGTTTTGATACTGCAGCCAGGGTAGCTGAAATGGTGAGTCTCTTTCCATTGCTGGATACCATCATCTATACGGCGGCAACGTCGTGAGCTACACAGGGTTGTGCTCGAACATCATCATCATCATCCCAGATTGCTTGTATTGGCATCAATCTGAGGCGGCGGCAACGTCGCGAGTTATGCCACAATCAGTGGCATACTCAAACATCATCATCTTCTCACACCATAAGAGACATCATCTGACTTGGGCCTTGCAGATTGCTTTGGCACCACCAGGTACACAGGCATGTACGCTGGATATCGCCAAGTTCCATCGAACTTGTCCGGTGAACCCTCACCATAAGCCTTTCCTCGTCGTTCAGGGCCGGAACGGCGAGTTCTTCATCGACCATACCCATCCTTTTGGCGCTGCATCAGCTAGTAGTAACTCTGGCATGATCGCAAATGCTACAGTGGACATTTGGCGGGCCGAGGGTGTCCAGCCAGTTCTCAAATATGAGGACGATCTAAAATCCTTCCGCATGCCATCAGCGACAGGCACATTTCGGGATGGTGACTACCTCTATGACTATGACCGGGAGGAGATGATGCGGCGGATCGCCCCTCTCCAGGTGCCTTGGCACAAGGAGAAGGGCGATAAGTCCTTCGTTTTCGTCACAACCTTCATCGGCTTTCTCTGGGATATTCCCAAGAAGCTAGTCTCCCTTCCCGAAGTCAAGCGACTAAAATTCCATGAACGCGTGCGAGTCTAGTGAACAGCCCGGGTCGGGTCCGGGTCTAAATATTCTGACCCGACCCGAACCCGGAAAAAACCCGTACCCGTCACGCGGGTCACGGGTTGGCTGTGGGTCACACGGGTCACCGGGTTACCCGACCCGGATGAGATTAAATAGATATAGATTTAATTGGTTAACACATTAAATATACATTTTTACGTAGACACTACTTTATGACGCAACTTGTATCTCCCGGAAACCAATTTTGGGAGACCAAGTGCGTCATCGCAGCTCCTCGGGTCTAAATATTTGCGTCGGCTGATATTTGAACTTCCGCGGACCGTACAAAATAATAGTAGACACACAATATAACACCTGAGCTAACTAACAGTTGAAAATTATGCATGTATTGGTGATATAGCCGGGTCATCCGGGTGAGCCGGGTATACCCCGGGTCTCAACTTTGTGACCGAGCCCGACCCGGCAACTACCCGACCCGGCAACCCGGCATGACCCGGGCTACCCGGGCTGTACACTA